>BPLR01002799.1:0-31968 GCA_021605095.1 Caerostris extrusa
CGTATTCGTATTATTATATTACATTATCTGTGGTTGTTGAATTAAAAAAAAAAAAATACATGCTTCCTAAAGAAATTCCAATAAAATAATTTAAAAGTATGGCAAAATTAAAAAAAAAAATTTTTTTTCAAAATATTATTATTAAAAAAAAAAAAGTTAAATTAATTAAATTCTGCACAAATAAGATGATTGATTCACTTTTTTTAAAGTGGATGTTAAGTTAATTAGATTTACTATAACAAAAACACTATTGAGTATATGTTTAACTGATTAATTAATAATGAAAAATTATTAATAAAAACATCAGGATGAGTAAAGATTAAAAGAATGATGTGTGAACATACTCTATAAAAATGCATTACTACCATCACTAGTTATCTAATTATAAAATTTTTCCGTTTATTAATTTTTTTTATTTAACCTTATAACATTTAATTTCTAAGATAAGATTTTTTTATTGAATGTTGGGTTTCACTGAATTTCCACCTTTCCACCTACTATCCACTTAGTATATATTTCCACTTATTTCATCTTTGAGGACTTTTAGTAATGATTACCCAGTATTAGTGGGTCCTAGAAAACCTGGAAAATTCATCAGGAAGTCTGACTGTTTATGAGGCGGTAGTTACAATTACAACCGTATTTCTGCTTTTCTGAATCTGTAGCTGCAACAAGGTTGTCAACAGACTCAAATACGACCCACTTACACGCTAATTAATAACGTTATGAGTCAGAATACGATAAGAATATGAGCAGGTATAAGACAAATGAAAATAAGTAAATATAAAAAAGCTTAAATCTGATCGGCGAACTTATCATAAGTGATCATTCGAGAACAGTTGAATAAACTCAGGAATATAGCAATGTTTAATAATGCTCGATGTATATGGAAGCAACTGATTGAAATACTACAAGAATGGCCAAATTCAATAGCCACATGAACATAGCAATGTTGAATAGATCAAGAACTTCATGAAGAATGAATAGTTCAAGACTCTCTAAAAAAATATGCAAAAAGTGGGATACATGTCGGCGTAAATGCAGAATGAAATATTCCAAATTCTACAAGAATCACTATCACATTGAGAAACCAAGTGAATACATCAAAGTTTGAAAATTCTAGGCATAAATGAAGAATGAGAGGTATTCCAAATACAATAAGAAGCACTATGCAGCTCCATAACCACGGAAAATGTCAAAAATGATAAATGTGAAACATCAGAAGAAGGAACTGATCAAAGCACTACGACTACTTATAGCTATTTGGATATACAAATGTTTAGAATCCCAAGACAAAACCAGGAAAAGTGCATCAAAAACATACTACAAAAACAATTCAAACAAAAGCCAAGACTAACGTTATTCATGAAGTATTTCAAGAATTAAGGGGCCAAAAATATATAATGATATATAATATATAAAATATAAAATATTCTATAAATATCTATATATCTACCTACCTATCTATCTATTTAATTCAATTTAAGCTGAATCAAAAGCGCAGGTGATCAACCACCGGATTGGTGAACGTTTTGCTACTTGCAATCTTAGTGTCTTTTCGAATACATCTCTGAGAAGCGGAGGTTATTTTTAAAATCAATACATTCAATCAAACCTATCCAATCAGTTAATTAATAAATTAAAATAAGAAAAGACATCACGTCTATTATCTGGCATCTAAAAAAACAGACAATATTAGTAAAATTTATTACTCTTTGTATTATTTTGTTCATATTTTTAACGAATCCTCATCAATCATATTAATATATGTATTGCTAGCATAAACATCTCTCATTTTCATAAATATAATCATAATATGAAAAAAAAAATCAGGTAAAATGCATTCTACCAGTGGCACTCTTATTCGCTGTTAGTATGTCGCTATTGCAACAACAAACATAATAAATAGATTTACGAAGCTGTACGTAAACAAGTCCCCCTTTTCTATTGCCGAAGAGACTACCAGTTCCTCTTTATCGCAACCTATACATCTTTAGAAGTACGTTTCTGTAGCAGAGCCGGCCTTCCATCTCACGCCTGTGCAGCTGAGTTTTTTTCCCGACCGCAAACTACTACTAGTTGAGAAATAGGACTCCTTTGGGGAAATGCAATTCCCACAGCCTATGAATAAGTTAACAGAGGATGGCTGGTTTTGTGGAAATGAAATTTCAGCCTCCGGATTCACTATCCTCCCCACCCACCTTCCGAACTCTTAGTGGAAGTTATTGAATACTGAAAGGAAGAAAAAAAAGTATTATTTTTTGAAGATGCGTTTTCCTATTGAAATTCTATCTTTGCAAATGCAAACTGTTATTGTTTTTTGGCTGTGAAAATAAATTCATTTAATTTCGTTTCTCATTTCAAATGATTACGTTATTATTTTGTTGAAGAAGATTAAAACTAGAATATTTATAATAATTTAAAAGAAATATTTTTTTTTTATTCTATTTGAAGTTTTAATTAGAACAAAAGATTATAGGTTTTTTAATTTATGCATTTTTAATTGTGTTTTTATACCTCTTAAACATTTAAACCTATTTGTTACTTCTTTTTTGTGTGCTATGTATTCTATTCTACGAGTATTTCTTTTCCTTTCTGTTAGGCATGTTTGGAATTGTTTGTTTCATATTTGGGTGGCATTATGGGTTATAATTCGACCATGAATTTCGTGATAAATATTCGATATAACGACGGAGACTGACAGAACTTGAAAAAGATATATAAATATATATAGGGAGAATGTGAACTAATAATAGGAACTGACAAAAAGAGAGTTTTTCCTTTCAAGTTGAAATTTTCCTCTTACATCTGGCGCAATCTATTGATAGATATATGCAATTTAAATCTAAAAAAACTATAATTAATTAATTTAATTTAATTAATGAATTGTTATTTGAAAATACTGTATTAACATCAAGCATCATAAGCTGCTAGTTTCAAAAATGTATTTTGACTTGTATGAATGAATAAAAAGTATTTTATTAACGATTGAAAATTTGAACAAGATATATATAGGGAGTGTGCTAACTAATAGTAAGAATAGCAAAAAAGAAAAAAAAAAAAATTATTAGTAAAATTTATTACTGATCGAAATACTTCTTGTTCAGTTTTTAACGAATTCTCATCAATCATATCTTTATCTGTATTCTTAGCATAAACATCTCATTTCCGTAAATATAATCATAATATTGAAAAAAAAACCAGGTTAAATGTATTCTACCAGTGGCACTTTTATTCGCTGTTAGTATGTCGTTATTGCAACAACAAACATAATAAATAGATTTACGAGGTTGTACGTAAACAAGACCCCTTTTATTGCAGAAGAGACTACCAGTTCCTCTTTATCGCAACCTATACATCTTTAGAAGTACGTTTCTGCAGCGCGCCGGCCTTCCATCTCACGCCTGTGCTGCTGGATTTTTTCTCCCGACCGCAAACTACTACTAGTTGAGAAATAGGACTCCTTTGGGGAAATGCAATTCCCACAGCCTATGAATAAGTTAACAGAGGATGGCTGGTTTTTGTGGAAAATGAAATTTCAGCCTCCGGAATCGCTATCCTCCCCCCACCCCTTCCCAACTCTTAGTTGAAGTTATTGAATACTGAAAGGAAGAAAAAAAAAAGTATTATTTTTTGAAGATACGTTTTCCTATTGAAATTCTATTTTCTTTTATCTCTTCTCAGATAAATAAAATATATATTCGAAACTTTGCAAATGTAAACTGTTATTGTTTTTGAATGGAAAAATAAATTCATTAAATTTTGTTTCTCATTTCAAATGATTAAGTACGCTATCATTTTGTTGAAGAAGATGAAATGTAGAATATGCATAATAATTTAAAAGAAATATTTTTGCTTTAGTCAAATTGAAGTTTAATTAGACAAGAAGATTATAAATTTGTAATTGTGTTTTAAATCTCATTGTTTCTTCTTTTTTATTTGCTATGCTTTCGATTCTATGAGTTATTCTTTTACTTTCTGTTACATATGTGTAGAAATACACTTCCTAAAGTATAAATAATGAACAAAAACCTATTTGTTTTCACTGCATAATATTGTGAAAATATTTATGAGGTTTTATTTATTGACATCTAGCCTATTTTTGAATACACTTACTCGTTTTCAAATGCCAACTTTTACGACGAGTATTCCTATAAACTTATATGATCTTTTATTAGTAGTGGAAATGTTCAATTTACAGCATATTTTTTAATTTAATATTTATTTTTTTAATTTTTATAAAATATAAAATTTTCTATATATATCTATATCTATCTATCTATTTAATTCAATTTAAGCTGAATCAAAAGCGCAGGTGTTCAGATTCCGGATTGTTGAACGTTAGCTACTTGTGATCTTATTACATGGTCAAATACATCTCTGAGAAGCAAAGATTATTTTAAAATCAATATATTCAATCAAACCTATCAAATCAACTAATCAATAAAATTCCAATAAAAAAGACATCACGTCTATTGTCTGGCATCTAAAAACAGCAGACAATATTAGTAAAATTTTTTACTCTTTGTATTATTTCTTGCCCAGTTTTTTAACAAAAATCTCATCAATCATATGATTATCTGTATTGTTAGCATAAACATCGCTCATTTTCATAAATGCAATCATAATATGGAGAAAAATCAGGTTAAATGCACTCTACTAGTAGCACTTTTATTCGCTGTTAGTATGTCGTTATTGCAACAACAAACATAATAAATAGATTTACGAGGCTGTACGTAAACAAGCCCCCTTTTTTTATTGCAGAAGATACTACCAGTTCTCTTTATCACAACCTATACATCTTTAGAAGTACGTTTCTGTAGCCAGCCGGCCTTCCATCTCACGCCTGTGCAGCTGGGTTTTTTTCCCGACCGCAAACTACTACTAGTTGAGAAATAGGACTCCTTTGGGGAAATGCAATTCCCACAGCCTATGAATAAGTTAACAGAGGATGGCTGGTTTTGTGGAAAATGAAATTTCAGCCTCCGGAATCGCTGTCCTCCCCACCCCTTTCCCAACTCTTAGTTGAAGTTATTGAATACTGAAAGGAAGAAAAAAAAAAAAAAAGTATTATTTTTTGAAGATACGTTTTCCTATTGAAATTGTATTTTCTTTCATCTCTTCTCAGATAAATAATATATATATTCGAAACTTTTGCAAATGTAAACTGTTATTGTTTTTGAATTGTAAAAAAATAAATTCATTAAATTTTGTTTCTCATTTCAAATGATTAAGTACGTTATTATTTTGCAGAAGATTAAATCTAGAATATGTATAACAATTTAAAAGAAATATTTTTGCTTCCTTCTAATTGAAGTTTAATTAGACAAGAAGATTATAAATTTGTAATTTATGCATTTTTAATTGTGTTTTTAAATCTCATTGTTTCTTCTTTTTATTTGATATATATTTGATTCTTTCTTTACTTTCTGTTTGGCATGTTTGGAAATACACTTTAGAAAGAATAAATAATATACAAAAAACATCTATTTTAACTAAATATGATTGTAAAATGAATTTTGTAGATTTATTTATTTATGCATAATTTATTTTTGAATACACTTACTCGTTTTCAAATGTCGCTATCAACTTCTACCACAAGAGTTCCTAGAGACTTAAATAATCTTATATTAACAGTGGGAATGTTCAATTTACAAGCCTATTTTTTAATATAAAATATAAAAATATATAAATAAATATCTATCTACCTATCTACCTATCTAACTATCTATTTAATTTAATTTAATCTGAATTAAAAGCGCAGGTGATCAACCACCGGATTGGTGAACGTTTTGCTACTTGCAGTCTTAGTAACTGGTCAAATCCATCTCTGATGAGCAGAGATTATTTTAAAATCAATTATAAATCTGCCAAATCAATGCATTCAATCGAACGTATCAAATCAATTAATCAATAAATTCCAATAAGAAAGGACTTCAAGGCTATTGCCCGGCATCTAAAAAAATCAGACATTTTTAGTAAAATTTATTACTTATTGTAATATTTCTTGTTCAGTTTTTTAACGAATTCTCATCAATCGTATTAATATCTGTATTGTTAGCATAAACATCTCTCATTTTCATAAATATAATCATAATATGAAAAAAAAATCAGGTTAAATGCATTCTACCTGTGGCACTTTTATTCGCTGTTAGTATGTCGTTATTGCACCAACAAACATAATAAATAGATTTACGAGGTTGTACATAAACAAGTCCCCTTTTTTTTATTGCAGAAGAGGCTACCAGTTTCTCTTTATCACAACCTATACATCTTTAGAAGTATACATCTTTAGATGTGTTTCTGCAGCGAGCCAGCCTTCCATCTCACGCCTGTGCAGCTGGGTTTTTTCCCGACCGCAAACTACTACTAGTTGAGAAATAGGACTCCTTTGGGGAAATGCAATTCCCACAGCCTATGAATAAGTTAACAGAGGATGGCTGGTTTTGTGGAAAATGAAATTTCAGCCTCCGGATTCGCTGTCCTCCCCCACCCCTTCCCAACTCTTAGTTGAAGTTATTGAATACTGAAAGGAAGAAAAAAAAGTATTATTTTTTGAAGATACTTTTCCTATTGAAATTCTATTTTCTTTCATCTCTTCTCAGATAAATAATATATATATTCGAAACTTTTGCAAATGCAAACTGTTATTGTTTTTTTAATGGAAAAGTAAATTCATTAAATTTTGTTTCTCATTTAAGTTGTTATGATTAAGTGGGTTATTATTTTGTTTGAAGAAGATTAAATCTAGAATATGTATAATAATTTAAAAGAAATATTTTCTCTTAGTCTAATTGAAGTTTAATTAGACAAGAAGATTATAAATTTGTAATTGTGTTTTAAATCTCATTGTTTCTTCTTTTTTATTTGCTATGCTTCCGATTCCATGAGTTATTCTTTTACTTTCTCTTAGGCATGTTTGGAAATATACTTTATAAAAAATAAATAATATACAAAAACCTATCTGTTTTCAGTAATTAGGATTTTGAAAATAATTATGAGGTTTTATTTATTTATATCTAGCCTGTTACTCGTCTGCCACTTACTCGTTTTCAAATGACGACTTCTACGACGAATATTCTTTAAACTTAAACGATCTCTTATTAATAGCGGAAATGTTCAATTTACAGCATATTTTTTAATATAAAATATAAAATGTTGCATAAATATCTATCTATGTTTATATCTATATTTGCCTATCTATCTATATATATTTACAGTAAGCTGAACCGGCTTGATAGTTTAGTCTTAAAGTAGATTAGCTGAGATCTAGTCTTGATCAACGAAATTGAACAGAAATCCGGTTGGCATAATGCTAGTATATGGTTGGCATATTGGGGCGACAAACCTATAGACACGAATGTTCTTCCTTATTGAGAATATGAAGATTGCAATTTTCTTTTATCAGAGCCCTGCTGTGTGAATGCTCAAAATTGGAATGGGAAAATGTGTGTGCTTTTGTGCACTTTGAAAATTTATATTTATTATATACATGTGGCAAAAGATACATGGTAGTTGTGCTGTCTATGTCCTGTTGCAGAATTATTGTATGTTGGCATAACATCCATACATATATTCGCATCACAACATTTATTTAAGAGGAATTAATAATTACTGATACTAAAAAAAAATAAAATTATACATAAATAAATTATTTCAGCGATAAATCTTGCTACAAATTAATGTTCAATCCATGTGGTGAATAATTGAACCGGCGAAATTCATTTGCTCATGGAGAAGTTTCGCAGTAATAACTTTAGTTGTTTTCTAAATTACGGTGAGGAAGCAAAAAATAACCGATTAAAGGCATATATGCTGACGCCAGAGTTGAAATACCACCGAAACTTTTTCCGTTAGACGAACTTCAAAATTCTTCAAAATATATAGAGCATTGAATAGAACTACATTCCAATTATAGACACTGTGAGATGTACTCCAGATGTATTTGTTGTCTAGGAGATGCTTTTTCATCTAAAGAGATGCTCTTTCCATGTTTTTAATGAAATGAGAATGTGAATAATTTGTGGTTAATGAAAAGATGTATTCACGACCCTTCAACAAACATATGAATTGTTTGATAGAAAATAAGCAGTCAAAGGTGGAAAAAAATTTTGTGTAGATGTTGGACATACTAAAAACAATTAGCTGCTAGTTTCCATTATAAACTGTTGAATGATGAATCCTAATGCTTTGTCCGAAGCATCTGCCATTAAAGCAAGTTTTGCTGTTGGTAATGAATGCGAAAGAATATTTCTGTGCGAGATTCTTCTTTATATATTTTAAATGTATGAGAAGATTTATCAGCCCTCCGCTATTTTCCGATTGCATTTTTTACAGCACATCAAATAGTTGTTCGTTGATCTCGTCAGTTGATCGCCACATATTCAAATCAAGTGCTTTTGACCAGATTTGGTTATTATGTTATATCATATGTGTGTGGAAAAGATTGTACAACGAAATAACCTACGCATAAAACATCATGACATTAAGATAAATAAATATTTTCAAATAATATACAAATACGTGAAATTACATAGAAATAAATTATCTCATCGATAAAGCTAATAACGAGATTACGTACTTTCACAATTTGAACAGATGAACTGAATGACGAAGTACCATAATTATATGTTTAGTTGTTTTTAGCTTGCTTAGACGTCAGGGCGTAGATACCAGAGTGTTTGTTCGCTAAATATCAAGATTGTGACACCAAAGATTTTGTACTGGTAAATCTACTATGCAATTTTTGATCTTATAATGAATGACTTATATGAAATACAAAATGAAACTTTTAAAATTAATGCCATAATACACTTGTTTTTCAAATACTAATGCTATAATATAAATAAATAGTAGTGTCTTAGAGCACTTAATGGTTTTGTCAGATAACATTTTAATTTAACACTATCTCGAAAAAAGAAAAAAATAGTTTCATTATATTTATCAATATTGTTTAAAAGGAAAGTATAATTAAAGGCCGTTATTAATGGAAATAGTTATTAATTAAACAATCATTTAATTTAAAATAAATAATGAGAGGAGAATTTCATTCTTCTAATTTAGAATTTTTATTTTGTTCTGAATCCATCTTGTAAGAGAAGAATTTTAACTGGATTATAACTTTATTAAGAACCTGGTAAACAGTATAATTGTTTTAATTGATAATAATTTAACATTTTCATTAACTCTTGCCTGACGTTGAAGCAATTCCACTTAAATTGATGAAAAGCATATTAATTATGCTCTTGACATGATTAATCTGTGATATTTGAAGAAATTATTAAGCTAGCAGCAATTATTTTAGAGACAATAATTGATCATCATTTCTTGGAAGAGTGTAAATGTCAGATGTTTAAAGGTTTTACAAATAAAAAATATTCTATTAAAATAACAATTTTAACTTTAATATTTATTTCACAGATTTAATTTTTTCTCTATTTCAAAATAAAGCGCTAATATTTATTGCACAGATTTAAAATATTTTCTCGATATTCAAATAAATGTTAATATCTAATAAGAGAACATGAATCAAATGAGATGCAACGAAAATTATTAAAATTAAAAAATAATAATAAATAATATGAAAAATGAATCATTCTGTGAATAATTCAAATATATTCTATGAAAACTATATTGATAGAAGAATATATATTATATATTTTTAATCAAATTATTATTTTAATTCTAGTTCATGTATTTTCTTTTACAGACATGTGCTATAATTTCACAGTGTTATAGAAATAGAATAAGGCTAATACATTTTTATGATTATTATAGTTAGTTATGTTTTATTAATTATGTTTTGTAATTAATAAAGTTAAATCTTTATATATTAAATATAATTTAAAGTTATCTTTTTTTTGTAAAAATAACCCATTAATTTTAATTGTCAAATTCAACGGCAAGGGTCAATATATCAGAAACATAATATGCACGTAATATTTAATTAGGTTAATTTGTATTACCTCTATCGTAAAGTCATTACATTTAGGCAGAATAAATTAGATCTTATAGGCTGAACAAGATCTATAATATGGAGTCAGGTCTTGCAAATCGTAACAAATACAGGTCGGATATATGATTCCCTTAAGTTAAATCTGAATTTTACTAATTTGAGACCAACATTACTATTTGAAGAACTAATAAATTGTAAACAAATATGTTATTATTATTATTATATTAAATGTTTTACATTATTTGTTCTTCCTATTAAATATGCATTGTTAAGAAAATGAAAACAAAAACCTTTCTTTATAAAGAAACTAATTCCAAAAAATTAATGAAAAAAAATCAGAATACAACCTTAAATAAATCCGTGAAAATTGTGAGAAAATTAATTGGATCAATGGTAAAGATTTTCCCAAGCAGACCCATTAAAAATATTTATTATAAACATGAGGCTTTGGAGATACAAAAAGGAACTCAACATCAAATCAAGTTTATTTTCGTCATTTTCTAAATAAATATAATTGTTATTATAAAATAATCAACCAAAAACGAGACATCCCACAACGACAATACCTTGAATACCTTTTTGTGTCCTCCTTTAAAAAAAACTTTTCAAACGCGTTTTCCTTACAACCATCTTTTATAACGCTGATAAACTGTAAGCAAATGTATTATTATTATTATTATATTAAATGTTTTACATTATTTGTTCTTCCTACTAAATACGTATTGTTAAGAAAATCAAAACAAAAACTTTTCTTTATAAAGAAACTAATTCCAAAAAATATAGGAAAAAAAAATCAGAATACAACCTGCACTAAAAGTCATGGAAGTTGTGAGGAAATAAAATGGATCGATGAGTAACGATAATCTCAAGAGGCCTTTTAAAAAATATTGCAATATGTATCATATACTATACATGAGACGTTACAGATACAAAAAGTGAACTCAACAGCAGATCAATTTTTTTTACGCCATATAAATTTAATTATTGTTATAAAATAATAAGCCAAAAACGAGACATCTCACAACAACAATACCTTGAATACCTTTTTGTGTTCCTCATTAAAAAAGAAAACTTCTCAAATACGCTTTTCTTATAGCCACCTTCTGTTGAGGTCACCTTTCGTATCAGCACCTCCTCATATATTGTATGAAATTTTGCCCAATATTAATTACTCGATTATTAGCTTTAAAAATAAAGATTTCTTTTTTTAAAAACAGGATTTCATAAAATTCAATCTTCCTTAATTGTTTAAGTAAACCAAGGTGAACAATTACAAACACACACACACATATATATATATATATATATATATATATATGTTAGTAAAAAAATACATATATATATATATATTACAAGAACAATTTATATCAATTTCTTTGTTCCATGAATCCAAAAAAATTTAGCAATTAACTGCTGAGAGAATTACAATATGCAAAATACAAAAAGATGGATTCCATAAAAAATTAAATTCAAGAATAGGAAATGAGAATTTCTTGCCAAACACAAGATCAATTCTCCAATTCTCAAAATCCCCATGTTTAATATCAAATTCATGAAACTTAAATATGTTTTGGTGCAATACATCTTGGTATTATTACTGAAAAAACCCAATTTTTTATATGCTTATCAATTTAAGATATAAAAACAACAACAAAAAATTGGTTAATATTAATTTTATTTACATATTTACAAGAATATTTGGTAATATTAAAGCATGAATGCATATAAATATCATCGTCATTAAGATTCCTACAGACATTTATTGAGATTCCCATCTTTTCTTACTTCCTGAGATTTCTTCTTTGTATATATAATAGCTACAAATTGTTATATACCTTAAAAAAAAATGGTAATTTTCTCAAACCCCTTGAAAATAAACAATAAAGGAAACTCTTTAGGAGATGTTGTGTCTAGAGGAGCTTAAATTGATGATTGGATGAAGACATTATTACAAAAAAATGTTTAAACACATAACTGTAATTGATTCTATAGCAGGACAGACAAAAATGATACTTTTCTGTGTATCATAAAAGTAACAAACTATTGAAAATCCCTCAGAAAATGTGTTGGTTTTCTTACATCTTGTTGCAGAAATAAACAGGGAAGAAAACATCTCAGACAGAAATGTTGTTCCCAGCAAATTTAAATTGGTATGTCAGTCATTTGGAATCAGCTCACGGTACTTGGAATAGACGAAGAAACGGAAATTCTCCTGTAGAATTTCCAGCTTTCTGTAAAGAACAGAATATTATGCAAGTTTCAAACTCCAAAACGTTTCATTGACGCCTGCCAAGTATGTAAGTCTGTGTGTCGTAAGAGAAAACGTCTGAAAACTTTTTAACAGGTGTCAATGGCATTCAGATACTAGAGTTACGTGAGAAAGATAGAAATGCACTGCTTGGATGACCTTTACGCTGACGTGGAAAAGAACGACATAATTTAGAGGGCGTTTGCAGTAAAAATGGCGAACAAAAAGGGAGCTTTTGACAGCTTTATATTGAAATAGACACTCTAGTGGAATAACGAGAATATCCCTGAAGAAGGGAAAAGTTTTATTTCTTCCCGTCTGGAATGATAGAAAAATTCTTAGGTTTAAAACTATACTGCTTTTGCAGAGAAGTACTTTAGATTATCAGACTGATACATAATTTATTATTTTACTATCTGTTTATATAATTCAGCTGTTATTTTAAAATGTTTCTATTTGCTTTTTTTCTTTTAAAATATAAATTATAAATGTTTAATGAAAAATAAAATAAATAGTAATATGCCATAATATTATGCTATAATAAATATGCTATACTTACTATAATAAAATAATAATATACTGTTTGTAAAATATTAAATGTAGAACATATGTCTCAGTAAACTATTTTTTGTTGTAAAATATGTTTTTAATTTTGTATTTATATTTACTTTATATAACAGTTATTAAAATATTTTTAATATTTTATTAATGTGAACTACATATGTTTGCTGATAACTTTACAATATAATCCTTATGATTTCAAGTAAATGTTGATTTCTGATGACAACTCAGTTCAAATTAAAGCTGGACTTGGGTAATTTGATCCTAAATCGCAATGAAAAGACTTTCAGCCTATTCATTTATCGTGCTTAAAAGATGAAAAATTTTTTGTTCTGCTTGAAGGCCTGCTTTCGAATTTCTCTACAAAAGCCTAATACGTAAGCAACTAACACTCTGTCCAGCAGTTTTATAGTATAGTAAGTTTCTATAATACATCATCCAAGCCTCTGCAAGTGGAATGGGAGATAGTACGCTCATCTTGAAGATGCCCTATTTAAGAGGTTCTAAAGATGTGCTGCTAGGACATTCTTAATGGGTGAGGATAGAACTCAATGAAACATTTGAAGTGGAATTTTTTTTTATGATTGGTGATTTTATTTATTAAACATTTTTTCGAGGAGTTATATGAATGAGAATATTGAATTTAGAGTATTTAATTTTGTTGATTTAGTAAAAATTTAAATAAATATTTCGAATAAAAATAAATTACAGAAATAATATTAAAATATTTTAATTGAATGAAATGTAATAGGAAATAATAAATAATGTGATAGAAAATTTGATTTATTATGGTATATAATAAAATATTGCAAAAATATTATTTCATTCTCCGAAAAATGAACAATCTAAGCTATTTAGCTAATCTGAGCTATTCAATTTATAATGTTTTTAAACTAATACTTAAATGATTTCATTTGTATAAAATGAAATCATTTAAGATTTCATTAGGATTAATCCGCCAAATCCTATTTAGAAGCGATAAATTGATTTTTGTGGAAAATAATTTCGTTACAAAAATACTCATAGCTGCAAAAAAAAATCTTTTATTCCATTTATTATTATATTTATTATTCTTTTTTTTTCCTTTGTATTCCATTTTTAACTATCGTTTTTAAATAAAATAATTCTTACGCAAGGCGAAATATTGTTTTTTGACAAGCACTTTAGAAACAGTTATAAAATTTATTCGTTCAATAATTAATTATTTTTTAAAAATTTAACTCTAATATTAAATTATAATAGTTAAATTGTTTTATAATAAATGATTTAAGACGTTACTGAAATTTTAAGATTTTCTAAGATTTAAGAATTTAGATTTTAAGAATAATATATTTATTTCAAAATATTTTTTTAATTTATTTTTTTCGATAAAATACAATTTTTGTTTTCCACTTAAAGTATTAAATCACATATTGATAATCTTTCAATTTAAATTTCTTACATCTTAATAATTATTTCCATTTTTAACTATATTTAAATAAACAGAATATTTTTATTAAAATGGGAAGTAATTAACTAGAAATAAATTATAAATTTTAAACATTTAAAAATGTTAGCTTACTTATTATATTATTAAACATTTTATTTAAAAACCAAATATTATTTAAATAAAATAATTCTTACGAAAAGGCGAAATATTGGTTTTTGACAATTACTTTAGAAACACAATTTTATTCATTCAATAATTAATTATTTTTAAATATTTGACTCTAATATTAAATGATAATATTTAAATTGTTTTAATAGCATAATGCTCCTTATAAACTTTTGAAATTATTAATAAAGTTAATTAATTATTTTAAATTAATAATTATTTTTAAAATTTCACACAACTATGCATTTGATATCGAGTCTTTCAGAAAACATTATTTGAACTAATTTTCAATAATATGATATTAAATATCATATTATTGGAAATTAGTTCAAAAGTCATATCGTATTTTTAAATACTATAATATTTTGAGACAATATGAGATAATCAAATAAGATAATTTTACATTTATTTTGAAATATTAAATTTTATTATTTAAATTATTTTTAGCTTAAACATATACTGGATTCAATATCATACTGGAGAAATGATTTATTCATAAACGGAATTTTTGTTAATTTTTAACATTATTGCAGTACATGCCTAATATTTTTGAAAAACTTTGCATTGCGATTGTATTTAAAAATTCCTTTCAAATATGCCTTTGCCATCGAGAGTATTGATAAAATTTGATTTTTGATTTTGTACAAAAACTGTTTTCTGGATAATATATGCACAATAATTTTGTATTTATTTCGAAATATTAAAATTTTATTAATTACTTATTAGTTAAATAAATATGCAATGGTTTTAATGATTTACATTATATTATATTATATCGATAGGGACGAACTACTATTCGGCAGGGGAACCATTGCTGAAATTGTAGATCATTTACCCGGGGGTGCCCAGGGTGAAGCAATGAAGAGAAAGATCTACGATTTACACTACACTTTTTGTAGATATCTCTTTTCAATCGATAAAACTGATGATTCGAGACTATTTTCTGGAAAACAATATCTTATAATTTTCGTGAAGACAATTCATCTAAAACCTGGTTTAACTTTATTTTAAACATGGCTGATCAGCCCAGTTTTAAAGCAGTTGCCCTTTTCCGACTCCTGAGGGGCCATGGTTGTTTGGCCAATCACCTTTTCCGAATGAGAACATTCGTAATCCCAAAATGCATGCTCTGAAATCTGGGAGAGGTCGTGGATCCATGCCACCTTTCTGTCTGCTCTGCACTTGTTTCCTCTACTGTGTAGGGTCGTTACTGGGAGACTAGAGCTCTTATGGGCTAAACATGTAATTTCCTACGTTTCTTCTTGTTGTTGTTGTTTTTATATTCCTTGTGATATTTTTATTTTATTGCATATTGTATCCTACCATAGGAAATAATAATAATAAAAAATATTTTATCAATATGGAATTTTCTCGATTCCTTCTTTTTTTAGTTGGAATGCAATAAATGGCTAATTGTCATTTAAAAATATATGTAACTGTAAGGGTTTTTAAAAATGTTGTATTATTATAACTGTGAATATATATATATATATATGATTTCGAACATTTTTTTTGAGTAAATATTGTTTTTCATACGGTATGAGATCCATGGAAATGAATGGTTGGTCTCAATGATCTATGTTATAGTACATTTTGTCGATATGGAATTCTCTGTTTTTGTTTAATTTACAGGCAATAAAGGGTTGATTGTCCTTTAAATACATATATAACATGATTTCAAACAGCCTTTGAGTAAATATTGATTTTCATAGAGTATGAGATCCATTCAGCACAGCCTAGAATATAACAGAAGTTGCAAACATATTTAAAAACAAGCACGACGGTTTTTTTTCCCAGGGATTCCGTGAAAACTCTCTCACGTTCAGCATTACAATTTCGATTTATCTTTCGCAACGGCACTTCAGCCTTAAAGGCTGATAAAAAGAAGTGAAAATGCGAAAAGTTGAAGCTTGAATGAAACACGGCTTAGAAATCGACGGCACAAGGAAAAGTCGGATTCTGAATCCAGGTTTAGGACGAAAGGGGGCCAGGAAGAAAAAGAAGTATGTCAAAAAAAGAAACGTGAAAGAAAGAGAGAGAGAAAGAAAAAAAAGAAAAGAAAAGAAAAAGAGACGTGCGTTAGGTTTAAAATTGGTTGGGACAAGCATTTTCTTTTTGCTTCTGTCACATACGGAGAATTGAATTTTAAACTAGTCACGTTAGGAAAAGGTCCTCAGAACTTGTGTTCGAAAAAAAAATATCACAAACACGCTTTTATTTAGGAAGTAAAAAAAAAAAAAAAATTGGAATAAAACTTTTACTAGTTGACTTTTTAGTTGTCATTCGATGTGAATGGAGGGATGTCTTTTGTGTGTAATGAAAATGGTGTGAACAAACAGAATGTAATAAAAAAATTTTTTTTTAAAATAAAATGGAATCGCTTTGATTTAGAATAATATCCCTCACAGCAAGAACATTTTTATCCTTGAAAAATACTGTTAAAATAGAAATGCGTGCCCTACGTGATATTTTTACATTCGTAATATAGAATTGGAAAGTAAATTTCGATGTTTTTTACTACTTTGAGGATAGTTTAAGAATGTATATTTATTTCAAATGTATTTTCAAAAAATCATAGTTATAAATAAATAAATTTTAAGATTTGTTTCTAGACATTAAATACAAACACTTTCCAAAGAATTCATTAAAAAATTCCTTTACTTTTCATTTTTATAATTTTAATTTCAATTGTAATAGTTAATAAATGCACAAAAGTATTTACTAATTTACAATTTGGGAGAGGACATGGATTCATCCACCTTCCGTTCTGCCCAACACTTGTTTCCTCTACAGTATATGGTCGTTACTGCAAGGCTAGTAACCTTATGGGCTAAACATGTCACTATGTGATTTCCTTCGTTTCTTGTTGTTGTTCTTATATTCCTTGTGTTCTCTTTATTTTGTGGCTTATTGTAGCCTGCAAATGGAAATAAAAAAAATATTTTATCGATAGGAAATTTTCTCTTTTTGATATAGCTGGAATGCAATAAATGGTTAATTGTCCTTAAAAAATAAACGTAACTATAATGGTATTCAACACCAAATACTAAATGCCTGGGCCATGTATGGCTAAAAATTACATTTAAAATAACTGTAATAAATGGCTAATTATTTACATTTAGAAATATGTGTAACTGTAAGGGTTTTTAGAAAGGTTTTAGGATTATATCTGTTCATATATATAAATACATGATTTCAAACGTCCTTTGAGTAAATATAGATTTTCATTCAGTGTGAGATCCATTTAGCACAGCCTAGAATGTAACAGAAGTTGCAAACATATTCACAAACAAGCACGCGGGTTTTTTTTTTTTCCAGGTATGCCGTGAAAATCTCTCTCACGTTCAGCATTAGAATTTCGGATTTATCTTTCGCAACGGCCCTTCAGTCCCTAAAGGCTGATAAAAAGAAGTGAAAATGCGAAAAGTTCAAGCTTGAATGAAACACGGCTTAGAAATCGACGGCACAAGGAAAAGTAGGATTCTGAATCCAGGTTTAGGACAAAAGGGGCCTGAAAGAAACAAGAAGTAGGTAAAAAAAAAAAGAAACTTGAAAGAAAGAGAAAAAAAAAAAAAAAGGAAAGAAAAGAAAAAGAGACTTGCGTTAGGTTTAAAATTGGTTGGGACAAGCATTTTCTTTTTGCTTCTCTCACATATGGAGAATTGAATTTTTAAACTAGTCACGTTAGGAGAAAGGTCCTTAGAAGTTGTGTTCGAAAAAAATATCACAAAAACGCTTTTATTTGGGAAGTAAAAAAAAAAAAAATTGGAATAAAACTTTTTCTAGTTGACTTTTTAGTTGTCATTCGATGTGAATGGAGGGATGCCTTTTTGTGTGTAATGAAAAGGGTGTGAACAAACAAAATGTAATAAAAAAAAAGTCTAAAAAAATAAAATGGAATAGCTTTGAGTTATAATAATATTCCTCAAAACAAGAACATTTTTAGCCTTGAAAATAATTTTTAAAATAGAAATGCGTGCCATCTGTGATATTTTTACATTCGTAATGTAGAATTGGAAAGTGTATTTTTATATTGGTTGCTACTTTGAAGATATTTTGTGAATGCAAAAATATAAATTTTCAAAACATGAATAAATAGTTAAATAAATAAAAAGATTTGTTGCTAGACATAAAAATACAAACACTTTCCAAAGAATGCATTAAAACAATTATTTATTGTTCATTATTTTAACCTTTATTTAAATTGTAATAGTTAATAAATGCACGAAAAATATTTATTTTAAAATAGATAAAATTATGTTTTGTGCTTGATCAAATTTTTAAATAAATAGCTTACATTTAAAATGTACCATATTTTCTAATTAAATGATTTTCGTTGAATTGGTGTATGATAATAAAAATAATAAAATATTGAGATTAAATGAAAAAAATATGCATTTTTTTTATAGAAATCGAAATATTAATTTTATTTAAATAATTTGAGTTCCCAGAATATAATTTAATTATTCTGCTAACTCATAACTGTAAACTCATAAATAAAAAGGCAATATTTGTCATATACTTGCAAGAATATTATTTTAAAATCAAAGTTACTTTTTTTCTCATAATATCGACAGTTAATTTTTGAACCTATGGACGCACACATAATGAATTTTTTAATACATTGGTTTTCACTATTTTAGACATTATAAATTAAACATATTTTGTAAAAGTGGGAAAAATCAAGATTCTAGATCAACACTATCCTCTTGATCTAGAAGGAAATCATTGGTCTCACTGGTTTTTATTATATTATATTGTATTTTATCGATATGGAATACTCTCTCTTTTTTTTTTAATTGGCATGCAATAAATTTTTAATTGTCATTTAAATACATATAATATAATAATATATATATTAAAATAAACATACAATTCATTTTTTGAATTATAAAAAAAAAAACAAGACGTAATTTCCTAGTACATCACATAAATATTGATATGGATTATTTAAGCAAAAAATTATACCTTCAACCTAAATGCAAATGCATTATAACTGTTAAGTATTTTGAAGTTAATAATTCTAGAAGTAAATAAAATATTCTATTAGTTGTGATGAAAGATTTTCAAGAAATATTTAATTTTAGATTTGCCACAAAGTAGTTATTAAAAAATAATTTTTTTTTATACATAAGGTTGTTATCAATATATTTTATTATATTTTTTTCTGGTTTATTTAAAAAGAACATTCCTTTAATTCATTTGAAGTATAGAAATATTCCCAACATAATTTTCTGGAACATCACATGATTATTGATATTAAATATTTAAGCAGATAAAACTATGAGGTTTTAAAAATGTTTTAGGGTTTTTAAATGTGCATGTATATACATAATTCCAAACGTCCTTTGAGTAAATATAGATTGTCATACAGTGTGAGATCCATTCAGCACAGCCTAGAATGTAACAGAAGTTGCAAACATATTCAAGCACGGTGAGGTTTTTTCCAGGGATTCCGTGAAAATCTCTCTCACGTTCAGCATTAGAATTTCGGATTTATCTTTCGCAACGGCACTTCAGCCCTAAAGGCTGATAAAAAGAAGTGAAAATGCGAAAAGTTCAAGCTTGAATGAAACACGGCTTAGAAATCGACGGCACAAGGAAAAGTCGGATTCTGAATCCAGGTTTAGGACGAAAGGGGGCCAGGAAAAAAATAGTAGGTCAAAAAAGAAACGTGAAAGAAAGAGAGAGAAAAAAAAAAAAAAAGAAAAGAAAAAGAGACGTGCGTTAGGTTTAAATTGGTTGGGACAAGCACTTTCTTTTTGCTTCTATCACATATGGAGAATTGAATTTTTAAACTAGTCACGTTAGGAAAAAAGGTCCTCAGAACTTGTGTTCGAAAAAAATATCACAAAAACGTTTTTATTTGGGAAGTGAAAAAAAATTGGAATAAAGACTTTTCTAGTTGACTTTTTAGTTGTCATTAGATGTGAATGGTGGGATGTCTTTTATGTGTAATGAATAGGGTGTGAACAAACAAAATGTGATAAAAAAAAAGTTAAAAAAAAACAAAATGGAATCGCTTTGATTTAGAATAGTATCCGTCTGAACAAGAACATTTTTAGCCTTGAAAAATGGTATTAAAACAGAAATGCGTGCCGTCTGTGATATTTTTACATTCGTAATATAGAATTGGAAAGTGAATTTTTATATTTGTTGCTACTTTGAAGATATTTTGACAATATATTTTTATGTCATCAAATATATTTTCAAAAATGAATAAACAAGAAAAAAATATTTGTAGCTAGACATAAAAAAACAAACACTTTCCATAGAATTCATTAAAAAAATTTCTTTACAGTTCATTAGTATAAAATTAATTTAAATCGTAATATTTAAATAAATGCACCAAAAAATATTTATTTTTAAATAGATAAATTTATGTTTTGTGCTTATTTAGCTTTTTCTAATAAACTGCTTAAATTTGAAATGTACAATCTATAATAATTAAATGAATTTCATTGAAAAAATACTAAAATATTGAGATTAAATGAAACATTCATACTTTTTTGTAGAAATCGTGAAACTGAAACTTAATTTGCAAATTAAATAAAATATTCACATTTGATTTTTTTAATATAGCAAATACATATATCACAATAAAAGTTTCCTCTAAAATTAGTAGTTTTTCAAGAAACATGATCATCTGAATAAATAAAATGATTATTAAAAATTTAAATTTATTTAAAAGTGAATTTCTTGATTAAAATTTGATATTGCTTATAAAAGTAGTACTAAAAATTGTACTTGAATGTACAAAAATTTTATCCAGATCATTGTACATTTTCTTGAATTTTATTTATTATTATAATAAATCATTTATAATAATAAAAAGCTTGTTATGAAATACAAACAGTTGCTATGATTTTTTCCTCAATTCAACTAGGAGTTTTTGTGCAAGTATAAATTTTTTATATTTTTCACTTCGAAAAAATCAATATGCATAATTATAATTATGATTATTAAAAATTAAAATTGATTTAAATGTGAAATGCTAATTAAAATTTTATATTGCTTATAAAATTATATCTAAAAATAGTACTGAAATGCATTTTACTAAGAAAAATTTATGGTTGTAGTAGTAGATCGTTGTGCAGTTTTCTTGAATTTTATTTATTACAATAATAACAACAAAGTTTATTATCAAATATAAACAGTTACTATGCTTTCTTTTTCTGAATTCAAGTAGGAGGGTTTCTGCAATTATAAATTATTTATATTTAATCACTAAAAAAATTAATAAGTATTTTATATGTTCTATAAATTTCATAATAATAAAATTATATTATAATTTGATAATAATAAAATTATATTATAATTTCAATTTAAATGCTTTCATTTTAATTTGAAATTGTTAAAACAAATTTATTTTGTTCATTTTGCATTTTTCTTGAATTTCATTTATAATAATAATAAGTTATAACAAAGTTTATATATTTATAACAAAGTTTATTATAAGTTAATAACCATATAATTTTTGATAATAATTTGATATAAAAAGATTTGTATGATTTGATGAAAAATAGATTTGATAATAATTTATTATAATTTGATAATAATAAAAATTATATTATACTTTCAATTTAAATGCTTTCATTTTATTTTGAAATTAATAAAACAAATTTATTTTGTTCATTTTGCATTTTTCTTGAATTTCATTTATAATAATAATAAGTTATAACATTTATTATCAACAATGTTTATATATTTATAACAAAGTTTATTATAAGTTAATAACAAAGTTTATTATAAGTTAATAACAAAGTTTATTATCAATTATAAACAGTTACTATGATTTCTTTTTTCGAATTCAAGTAGGAGTTTATTGTGCAATTAACTATAAATTATTTACATCTATTTACTTTGCAAATTAATCACTTTCAAAATCAAATTAATATACATTAAATATGTTGAATAAATTTAATACTAAAATTATATTAGAATTTTATTTTAAATGCTTTTCTTTTAATTCAAATTTGCTAAACCAAATTTATATTGATCATTGTGTATTTTTTCCTCGAATGTCATTTATAAAAAATATATGACTATTCTTTCAAAACATTTAACATATTTATGATTAACTTTCTGTATCGTACTCTACCAATTTTTAGATATTCACATCATTTTAAAAGATATTTCATCAACTTTATCTTACTCAAAATAAAAATCATAAAAATTTTTCTTCAGATTAAAATAACTCATCGGCTGAAATCTTCAATATATTCTAATAAATTCTGGAACCTTTTAGTAGGAAAAAAGTTCATAGCGAACTCCTATTCCCTTTTTTTTTCTTTTTTTATTTCCCTGAATCCCTGTGTCCGACAATGAAGAATAGTGCCAAGTAAACGTGACAGTTCCAATTGCAATCGCTCTTATAGTCATTACCATTGCGTGAACAGCTTCCACAGTTATAAATTGATTCATGAAACATGATTATCTGGCGAAGATTAATTTTTAAATGCATTTGTCATAAAATTTTCTTCCAACACACCTGCTACTTTCATTTCGACTGCAGGCATGCAGTTCCCGAATTAAAAATTGGAAACGATATTTTTCTTGCCCGGAAGAATAACGAATCACATCTTTAATATTCATAGCATAAAGCGACATTTGCATAGAGAAATATGGAAATTTTCCGGGGCTTGTTAAGGTTGGTTTCTTCATTTTATTTAGAATTGTTATTTTGGTAATGAGTTAGGATAGAGTGAGAGTAAAATGAAATTTTCTAACCATTGTTCTTCTTTTGACCTTTTTTTTGGGGGAAGATTTTCATGTAGCCAGATCTGAGATGGATCGAGAGTTTAAAAAATTAGTCCACATGAAAATAAAAATGCAAGGCAGTTTATTAAATAAATTGTATACGAAATTGAAAAAAAGAAGTATGGATTTAGAAGGAACATTTGTGATAAAAGAAAATACTATATAGACAGTTCAAATATCATTGCATAATTGAGTAAAGATTCTGAAATGGAATACCATGTTGTTGTTATAATACCACAACTGTATGCAATGGAAAGCATTAGATACTTCTAGTTTCTAGATGTTGTATAAATTTTTTTTAATCCTTATTTTTCAGTTTACTTTACTTGATTTTTTCCGAATGACATTTTTATGAATTTAATTAATGATATGATTGAATGCATACATATTTGCTGGTAACTAATAACCATTTTAAAAGATTTTACACTTTTTTTTGAGTTTTTCTTAACTAATTCGCAAAAGACTAAATTATTATCAAAATTATTATTATTTCCCTATACGAAATATGTGTAGAAGTTCCACTTTAAAATAACTAGAATTTAAATTTTTTTTATATTTATAATATTTTAACAAAACGATTGAAAAAAAAAAAGGAGAGGAATCTATTATCTCATATTTATTATGTTAGTTTGGATTTTTCATTTTATTTAGAATTTTTATTTTTTTAATGAGTTAAGATAGAGTGAGAGTGAAAATGAAATATTCTGCGTTCTTCTTTTGACCTTTTTTTTGGAGGGGGAGCGGAGATTTTCATGTAGCCAGATCTCGAGATGGATCGAGGGTTTAAAATTAGTGCACATGAAAGGAAAAATAGAAAGCAGTTTATTAAATAAATTGTATACGTAACTGAAGGAAGTATGGATTTAAAGCCAACATTTCTGAAAATTCTTTTCTGGTAAAAGAAGAACACCATATAGATGGATATCATTGCATAATTGAGTAAGGATTTCAAATTTTAATACCATGTTGTTGTTATAATTCAAATGTACGGAATATATATCTAATGAAAAAGCATTGAATCTTCTAGATATTGCATAAATTTTTAATCCTTATTTTATACTTTTACTTCAATTTCCAAATTATTTTCTTTAATATTTAATTTATACTATGATGGAATGTATAAATATTGCTCATAAATAAGAACTTATTGTATTTTCTTTTAGTTGTTCTAACTCATTCTCAAAAGATTAAATTATTATCAATATTATTATTGCCACACACAAAATATGTATAGAAATTTCGCTTAAAAATAACTGAATTTTAATTTTTTTAATATTTATAATGTTTTAACAAAATGATTGGAAAATACAATAGAGAAAACTATGATATCTCATAAATATTAAGTTATGTTGGATTCGTCATTTCATTTAGAATTGTTATTTTGGTAATGAGTTAAGTGAAATAATTAATGAAAATGAAATTTTCTGGGTTCTCCTTTTGATTTATTTTTTTTTTTGAAGATTTTCATGTAGCTAGATCTGGAGATGAATCCACAGCTTAAAATTAATCCATATGAAAGTAAAAATAGGAAGCAGTTTATTAAATAAATTGTTAACAAAATTGAAAATAGGAACGATTTAAAACCAACATTTCTGAAAATTCTTTTCTATTAAAAGGAGAACATCATATATATGGATATCATTGTATAATTGAGTAAGTATTCTGAAATTGAATACCAAGTTGTTGTTATAATTCAACAACTGTATGGAATATATATCTAACGGACAAGCATAGACACTTCAAGATATTGTATAAATTTTTAATACTTATTTTTTACTTAACTTGATTTTCAAATTATTTTTTTAATATTTAATTTTTTATATGATGGAATGCATAAATAATAATTTATAATAATAATAGTAATTTATTATGGATAAATACATAATAAATAAATAATAATTAATATATATATATATATAATTTATTTTGGATATTATGAGGTAGTGTATAAATATTACTTTATATTAATAAATAATAATTTATGACATTCTTTTTAGTTATTCAAACTAATTAGCAAAAGATTAAATTATTACCAATATTATTATTACGACACAAAATATGTATAAAATTTTGTCTTAAAAATAACTAGAATTCAATCGTATTGTTAAAATATTATTAATATTTAAACTTTTAAATATTTATAATATTTTAACAACACAATTGGTAAATACAGGGAGAAATCTATTATCGCATAATTATTATTTTATGTAAGTTATATTATTAGTTCAATTATTAGTTCAATTGAAAGAATTTGCAATTACATACACATTAAAAGCAAAATGAATTTATCTTTTAAGTAGAAAGAAAATGATAAATGAGGTAAAAAACATCATTACAAACTAAAAAAATAGTTTGAAATTTAGAATTAAATATCTTAATGAGTCTGATTCATTAAAAATTCCGCAACCATATGCCATTCAATAATGTTTGCACTCTTAAAATTATATTGTAGTTATATTGTATACTCTTATATTGTAGCTTCTTACAAGAAGTTATAAGTAATTGCAGATCTTATTAAGTCAAAAATTCTTTAGATATTATTTATTCATGCACTTCATACATAAACGAAATTATAATTGCAATGCATTACGTACTAAATATAGTATATTCAAGAACATCAGAGTTCTCTTTTAACCCTGCTGTTATAAAAAAATTTTTGCTGTTAATAAAAAAAAAAGTTTATATAACTTTACTTTCTGCTGCTCTAATTAGTTCGTTAAGTTTAAATAAAAAAAATAATAAATAAGTTTTAATATTAAATTTATTTAAATAATTATAATTTAATTTTAACAATGTTAATAGTTTGAAAAACCCATTTAAGCAGAGGCAAATTGCATAACACAAATTTTTAAAAGCAAGTTATATTTGAGCTTAATTTTTTATTATAAAGCACATTATTTTTGACGTATAATTTTTGAAAATGTTCTAAAAGAGATGAATAAAAACGCACTAAATTATTTAATAGAAATTCCTTTGTTATTCGTATCTCATTAAATTTAAATTTTTCAGTAAATAAAATAGTTTCCTTTCTTAACGGGAGGTCATTTTAATTTAGACAATTAGGAAAAGCCACATCCATAAACAGAATGAAATATTAGATCTGAAATTAAGATAAAATAACTAAATAAATATAACGAATTGTTTTGTTATAAAATACATTTTTAATATTTTTCATAATTTTTATGTTTTATTTGGTTTATGAACATTAATCTTCCTAATGTCTTATTAACACAAATATGTAGTCCTTAATAATTTGTTTACTTTTTAGTAGTAATTCGAAAAATATTGCAAGTAGAATGTACTAAAATTGCATCGTAATGTAAATAAAATGCAATGAAATTAAATATTTATTTACTGTTTTGAATCTGGACTTTAAACAAGCAATATAAAAAAAATGTTTAAAGTCATTTCCTACCTTTTTTCACTATATTGCAGAATGTCCTTTATAAACAATTTTCATTCCTTTTTTTAAGTTTATCTGGCGCCGTCTATTGGTAGATATATGCAACTTAAATCTAAAAGCTAAAATTAATTAAGTAAATTTAATTACTGAATTAAGGTTGAAAAAACTGCATTAACACCAAGTGTCATCCACTACAAGTTCAAAAAAATGTATTTGAACTTGAGTGGATGAATAAAAAGTATTTTACGAACGATTGAAAATTTGAAGAAGATATATATAGGGAGAGTGTGGGCTAATAGAAGGAATTGATAAGGAAATTTGTTTAGACTCTTGCCATCTAGTAATTATTAGTGATAATAAAATTTAAGAAAGAAAAAAATGTGCTCCTTTCCGAAGAAATTGATATAATGGGAATTAAATTTTTCAAATTATAATTACAACAGTAATTGATATACATAAGGAATATTAAGCGTAACAACGAAAAACATTGAATATGAATACATGAATATATTGAAAACTGAAAATTTTACCTACATTTAACTTTAAAGTCTTAAAATGAACTTTATTATCTCACTTTTTAACATAATTTTATCCTTTCTATAGCATAATAAAACCAAAGTGAAACTTGCAGTATAATTTCAAATAATTTATTTAATTAAACAAAAAATAATAACAAATATATATATAATCTAAATATATATCTGATCTAATATAATATAAAAAGTACCTAACTCTATTAAAACATAATATTTAATTTCAAAATTTAAAAAATGAATTTTAAGAAATAAATTATTAGAAGTTTTCTTGTTGCTTATCTTTAAAGTTAGACAAAATCATTGCGTAATTGACAAAAGGATGATGCAAAAAAAAAGCTTTTTGTTTACTATAGAGAGAATTATGCAATACTTAACAAAAATTGACGCTATTAATTTGTTGTTTCCTTTTATTACACGCATAATGAATTGTAATTCAAAATGGTATCCATTTTAAATATACCCACAGCTATTAAATCGTTTTGTCTAAATGATAATTACATCTCACAAGTAAAAAAAAAAAAAAAGCACAATAGGAATCATCCTTTTTTTTGTAATTTTAATAGCAAAGTTAATCTACTGATAAAAAAGAAAAGAAAAGAAATTTTGATTACAGCTATATTATTAATGTTCGTTTTATGATATACCAACAATAGTAGAAAAGTAATATTTGCAAAAAGTCATTTTTTCCGTTTCATTAACAATTTTAAATTTCTGTTTTCAAATATGTATTTTCAAATATATATACTAAGTAATTTGTGAATTTGTTTGAGAAAGAGATTAAATTATTTGACATAACTATTCGGTGTTTGATTTTTTCATTATTAAAACTTAACATTTACTTTTAATTAGCTAACTATTCATTATTCATTCTAAAATATTTTTTTTATAGATTGATTCAATTGCTTTAAAAAAATACATGCATTAAAGCTATTAAAAAGGTTTTATTTGAGGAATATTTAAAATAGAGAAGTATTTTTTTAAAAGAAATCATAAAAATAACATATCTAAACTTAAAAGCTAATCTACTTCATTCCTCCTAAGTATATTTTGATTACAGCAATAATTCAGCTATATTGTTAATATTCATTTTATGATATACCAACACTAAAAGAAAAGAAATATTTGTAAAAAGTCATTTATTTTGTTTTCCCTTTCATTAACAATTTTAAATTTCAGTTCTCAAACATGTATTTTTAAAAATATATATACAAAGTAATATGCGAATTAATTTGAGAAAAAAAGTTAATTTATCTGACATAACTATTCTGTTTTTAAATTTTTAAATTATTAAAAATTAATATTCACTTTTAATTAGCTAACTATTCATTATGAAATATTTTTATACATTGATTAAATTTCTTTTAAAAATAAATACACGTACGAAAGCTATTAAATGCATGTTATATGTATTACACGTATGAAAGATTTTCCATGATTAAAATTTAACATTTATTTATAATTAACTAACGATTCAGGATTCATTATTCATCCTAAAATATATTTATAGGTTGATTCAACTGCTTTTAAAAAATAACTATATGAAAGCTACAAAAAAAGGTTTTATTTGAGGATTATTTATATCGTTCAATCTGTTTAAATGATCGCACACAATATTCTAGAAATTTTAATATATTAATCTTCCTTATTTGTTAATAAAGACATGCAAACTCAATTTGAGCCATTTAAATCAAATTATATCATGTTGTAAACTTTTACAATGATAGATTATTGTATTAGTATCTAGAGACCTTTCATGGATGCAGATCCCTGTTCTCCTTTCTATGGAGGAATTTCATCAGAGTAAAGAGCTTCTATTGTCATGGAATGTAAGCATCTACACTATTAGGTAGGTAGAGCATCCAATAAACTTTTATTACCCTTAAACAGTGCAGGGAGCATTTATTCGTTTAGCGATTAGCCAGTGCTTTTCGGTAAATGGTTGCTGTGATTAACCCATTCTAGTATGTTAAATAAATTGAAGTTACTGTTCTTTTTTTATTTCATTAAAAAAAACTGTTAAGCTGGTTAATAAAACACAAATTATGCATCAAAAATATTTTATACTATATATTGTGGATTATTGTAAGTATTTGAACTTAATTTGTTACACTTATGCATTAATATACTTCTAGTAACGTACCTTCAATTTTTTATAATTAACCATCTATAAGTAGGTAATTGGGGGCCTGATGGCCGAGTGGCTAGCGCTCTGGCCCTCGGTACCACAGGTATCGGGCTCGAATCCCGGCGGTGCCATGGGTGTTTGTAGTGGTTCGGAATCCACTTTAAACCGTAAGTTCCGGTCCTAATAGGATCGTAGAGCGTTTCGGGGGCATTGTTACTCCCGCGTCCGTGGCTTATATTCATGTTAAAGCGCCCCCTGGGTAATGCGAAGTGAGTAACGTCGATGCAGCCCTTATGGCATAAAAATATCAAGGTCTATTGCCCTCGGCATTAGAAAAATAAGTATGTAATTAAAGTAGATATTTGAGTTGAAATGATTAAATTTAATATTTTATTTGTTATTGCATTCATTTAAAATACAGCACAAACTTTATGTTTTTAATTTTTTTCAATATAAAACATTCACTTCCTGCTGTAAACACAACTTTTATCATTTCGTTTCATGTCTTATTTTTATATGCATTGTCAAGAAACTAATAAATAAGTTAAGGAAAAAAATCTCCTTGGGTTTTTTATACAGGATGAAAAACTATTATATAAATTGCATTTTTCGTATTTTTGTTTAGATTTCGTTAGACGCTTGAAAATAAAAATAAAACTTTTGTTTGCAATGTTTTAAGTCAAATTAAAAAAAAAAAATCGCTTCTTTAATTAAAAATAAAATATGTAAAGTATATAAATTTTTATTTTACATAAAAACAGGCATGCTTTTTTTTAATGTTAAAATATTGATAAAAAAGAATCTCAAAATATAAATTAGTAACTGAAGCTAAGCAACAAAACACAAATGTGTTTTAAGAAAATTTAATTATATCTATTTCTGATTATTAAATATTAAATTAAATATTAATTACAAACAAATATCTTAAATATATATCGAATTAGAGGTCGATAGAAAAAAATAATAGCGATTTTTATTATGTGATTTTCTATGCTTCGCGATTGCAGTTAGAAACTGATGGACGAGTGACTAGAACTCTGGTACTCAGTGCCAAAGGGTTTCTAATTCGAGTCCTTGACAATGTCTTGGATGTTCGTAGTGGTTCGAATATATTATACCGTAGGTATTCGTCTAATATGATTGCTGGGGGTAGGACGGCAACCCTACCTCACAAAAAAGAAAACCATCTTTTGTTTCAGAATCTGCCAGTAAGCAGACAGTCATGGTCCAACATGGATTATAGTGGCAGAGAATTAGTTAGTGATTGCAATTTTGGGACACAATTTGATACGATTTTTATCATTAAATTTTTATGATAGTTAGGTAATTTTAAATAATAACTGATAACAAAATCTGATTATTTAAAATTTATGTATGAAAAATAAAAAGATTTTATAATGTTAACAAAAAGAAATTGTTTAATGGTTACAGTTTACTGCAAGATAGCATTTCTTACAACATTTCAAATTATTATTGATACCATAAATGCATAGAGCACAGAAAAGGTGCAGATTTGATTATGGAATTCTCCGATTAATTAACAAACTGAGATCTGATAATCTCATCTGAGATTTATTTCATCATTTCTTGTTAGAATATCCCATTATTCAATGAAGATGAAAATCCTTTTGCCTAAATTGATTTACAAAGAATTGAACAATTTAATCTGGCTTTGGAATCTTTCGCAAGGCCCGTATTACGAAACTGAAACTCTTAATATCTTTTCTGAAATTGCAATAATGGTTTGCAGGAAATGTATTGTTATTAAGTAGCTCAAATAGAATATCCTAATTTAACTCCAACATATGTATGTGAGATGATAATATTAAATTCATTCAAGTTTCATTTTTCATGATTGGTTAATTATCTTCCCCTGCAGAAAAATGTTTTTTGATGCTTGTGAAATTATATTTTATTAATACAGATTAAAACAAATCCTTTGTTCAATTTATAAATATTTCCTTCTTTAAAATACATGGATTCGACATTAAACCTCGTATTTGTAATTGAAAATATGAATTGTTATCAGAAATTCAATCTGTTTTTTTGTCATTTATATTTTATTAAATATATGCTTAAAAATGTATCACAGAAAAAAATGATTAACAACTGTTTTATCATGCAGAAACGTAAATTAAATGAAAATTGATGGTATTAGATACATTATTTGTTATATTATCTTAATTTTTTGTACAAAAAAATGAACTTTCTTTTGTGAAATTAGGGTGCATTGATGCAAATTAAAATAAAAACTTCTTTGAATTTATTCATTTTCTTTATTCTCAATGTATGAGGATTTGCAATTATAAAAGGGCATTTAGGATTTGAAAAATACATATTTACTGTTAGTTATTCAGTTTAAATTTTCGCCATTTATTATTTGATGATAAATTATTTTACAAACTCATTAAAAATTGCAAATGATTTCCATTTTGAGAGTTTTAAACAGTTAAAAAATAAAAATAAATTTAATCGATTCTTTTTCAAAAATTGACTGATACATTATTTTCTCTTGCAGATAAAGGACTTTAGGGTGGTTTTGAAATTAGCTAACATTAATGTAGACAATAAAATTATGTATAATAAACAGCAATTGAAAATTCGAAATAAAAAATATCTACAAGAATTTATATATTAAATTTAAATAAATTTATAATTACTGTATAATTCTTTTCAATTTGGGACTTAGATTTGAGGTATACTATTGTCACAGACCTACACGTTAATATCAGAACCAAGTGTTAAGTAAATTACATATATTAATTTTAACACCCAATGTTTTCCAT